>CAMTZB010000005.1:7500-20000 GCA_947086495.1 Morpho achilles | reverse complement strand
TAGGTTAGGTTAGGTTAGGTTAGGTTAGGTTAGGTTAGGTTAGGTTAGGTTAGGTTAGGTTAGGTTAGGTTAGGTTAGGTTAGGTTAGGTTAGGTTAGGTTAGGTTAGGTTAGGTTAGGTTAGGTTAGGTTAGGTTAGGTTAGGTTAGGTTAGGTTAGGTTAGGTTAGGTTAGGTTAGGTTAGGTTAGGTTAGGTTAGGTTAGGTTAGGTTAGGTTAGGTTAGGTTAGGTTAGGTTAGGTTAGGTTAGGTTAGGTTAGGTTAGGTTAGGTTAGGTTAGGTTAGGTTAGGTTAGGTTAGGTTAGGTTAGGTTAGGTTAGGTTAGGTTAGGTTAGGTTAGGTTAGGTTAGGTTAGGTTAGGTTAGGTTAGGTTAGGTTAGGTTAGGTTAGGTTAGGTTAGGTTAGGTTAGGTTAGGTTAGGTTAGGTTAGGTTAGGTTAGGTTAGGTTAGGTTAGGTTAGGTTAGGTTAGGTTAGGTTAGGTTAGGTTAGGTTAGGTTAGGTTAGGTTAGGTTAGGTTAGGTTAGGTTAGGTTAGGTTAGGTTAGGTTAGGTTAGGTTAGGTTAGGTTAGGTTAGGTTAGGTTAGGTTAGGTTAGGTTAGGTTAGGTTAGGTTAGGTTAGGTTAGGTTAGGTTAGGTTAGGTTAGGTTAGGTTAGGTTAGGTTAGGTTAGGTTAGGTTAGGTTAGGTTAGGTTAGGTTAGGTTAGGTTAGGTTAGGTTAGGTTAGGTTAGGTTAGGTTAGGTTAGGTTAGGTTAGGTTAGGTTAGGTTAGGTTAGGTTAGGTTAGGTTAGGTTAGGTTAGGTTAGGTTAGGTTAGGTTAGGTTAGGTTAGGTTAGGTTAGGTTAGGTTAGGTTAGGTTAGGTTAGGTTAGGTTAGGTTAGGTTAGGTTAGGTTAGGTTAGGTTAGGTTAGGTTAGGTTAGGTTAGGTTAGGTTAGGTTAGGTTAGGTTAGGTTAGGTTAGGTTAGGTTAGGTTAGGTTAGGTTAGGTTAGGTTAGGTTAGGTTAGGTTAGGTTAGGTTAGGTTAGGTTAGGTTAGGTTAGGTTAGGTTAGGTTAGGTTAGGTTAGGTTAGGTTAGGTTAGGTTAGGTTAGGTTAGGTTAGGTTAGGTTAGGTTAGGTTAGGTTAGGTTAGGTTAGGTTAGGTTAGGTTAGGTTAGGTTAGGTTAGGTTAGGTTAGGTTAGGTTAGGTTAGGTTAGGTTAGGTTAGGTTAGGTTAGGTTAGGTTAGGTTAGGTTAGGTTAGGTTAGGTTAGGTTAGGTTAGGTTAGGTTAGGTTAGGTTAGGTTAGGTTAGGTTAGGTTAGGTTAGGTTAGGTTAGGTTAGGTTAGGTTAGGTTAGGTTAGGTTAGGTTAGGTTAGGTTAGGTTAGGTTAGGTTAGGTTAGGTTAGGTTAGGTTAGGTTAGGTTAGGTTAGGTTAGGTTAGGTTAGGTTAGGTTAGGTTAGGTTAGGTTAGGTTAGGTTAGGTTAGGTTAGGTTAGGTTAGGTTAGGTTAGGTTAGGTTAGGTTAGGTTAGGTTAGGTTAGGTTAGGTTAGGTTAGGTTAGGTTAGGTTAGGTTAGGTTAGGTTAGGTTAGGTTAGGTTAGGTTAGGTTAGGTTAGGTTAGGTTAGGTTAGGTTAGGTTAGGTTAGGTTAGGTTAGGTTAGGTTAGGTTAGGTTAGGTTAGGTTAGGTTAGGTTAGGTTAGGTTAGGTTAGGTTAGGTTAGGTTAGGTTAGGTTAGGTTAGGTTAGGTTAGGTTAGGTTAGGTTAGGTTAGGTTAGGTTAGGTTAGGTTAGGTTAGGTTAGGTTAGGTTAGGTTAGGTTAGGTTAGGTTAGGTTAGGTTAGGTTAGGTTAGGTTAGGTTAGGTTAGGTTAGGTTAGGTTAGGTTAGGTTAGGTTAGGTTAGGTTAGGTTAGGTTAGGTTAGGTTAGGTTAGGTTAGGTTAGGTTAGGTTAGGTTAGGTTAGGTTAGGTTAGGTTAGGTTAGGTTAGGTTAGGTTAGGTTAGGTTAGGTTAGGTTAGGTTAGGTTAGGTTAGGTTAGGTTAGGTTAGGTTAGGTTAGGTTAGGTTAGGTTAGGTTAGGTTAGGTTAGGTTAGGTTAGGTTAGGTTAGGTTAGGTTAGGTTAGGTTAGGTTAGGTTAGGTTAGGTTAGGTTAGGTTAGGTTAGGTTAGGTTAGGTTAGGTTAGGTTAGGTTAGGTTAGGTTAGGTTAGGTTAGGTTAGGTTAGGTTAGGTTAGGTTAGGTTAGGTTAGGTTAGGTTAGGTTAGGTTAGGTTAGGTTAGGTTAGGTTAGGTTAGGTTAGGTTAGGTTAGGTTAGGTTAGGTTAGGTTAGGTTAGGTTAGGTTAGGTTAGGTTAGGTTAGGTTAGGTTAGGTTAGGTTAGGTTAGGTTAGGTTAGGTTAGGTTAGGTTAGGTTAGGTTAGGTTAGGTTAGGTTAGGTTAGGTTAGGTTAGGTTAGGTTAGGTTAGGTTAGGTTAGGTTAGGTTAGGTTAGGTTAGGTTAGGTTAGGTTAGGTTAGGTTAGGTTAGGTTAGGTTAGGTTAGGTTAGGTTAGGTTAGGTTAGGTTAGGTTAGGTTAGGTTAGGTTAGGTTAGGTTAGGTTAGGTTAGGTTAGGTTAGGTTAGGTTAGGTTAGGTTAGGTTAGGTTAGGTTAGGTTAGGTTAGGTTAGGTTAGGTTAGGTTAGGTTAGGTTAGGTTAGGTTAGGTTAGGTTAGGTTAGGTTAGGTTAGGTTAGGTTAGGTTAGGTTAGGTTAGGTTAGGTTAGGTTAGGTTAGGTTAGGTTAGGTTAGGTTAGGTTAGGTTAGGTTAGGTTAGGTTAGGTTAGGTTAGGTTAGGTTAGGTTAGGTTAGGTTAGGTTAGGTTAGGTTAGGTTAGGTTAGGTTAGGTTAGGTTAGGTTAGGTTAGGTTAGGTTAGGTTAGGTTAGGTTAGGTTAGGTTAGGTTAGGTTAGGTTAGGTTAGGTTAGGTTAGGTTAGGTTAGGTTAGGTTAGGTTAGGTTAGGTTAGGTTAGGTTAGGTTAGGTTAGGTTAGGTTAGGTTAGGTTAGGTTAGGTTAGGTTAGGTTAGGTTAGGTTAGGTTAGGTTAGGTTAGGTTAGGTTAGGTTAGGTTAGGTTAGGTTAGGTTAGGTTAGGTTAGGTTAGGTTAGGTTAGGTTAGGTTAGGTTAGGTTAGGTTAGGTTAGGTTAGGTTAGGTTAGGTTAGGTTAGGTTAGGTTAGGTTAGGTTAGGTTAGGTTAGGTTAGGTTAGGTTAGGTTAGGTTAGGTTAGGTTAGGTTAGGTTAGGTTAGGTTAGGTTAGGTTAGGTTAGGTTAGGTTAGGTTAGGTTAGGTTAGGTTAGGTTAGGTTAGGTTAGGTTAGGTTAGGTTAGGTTAGGTTAGGTTAGGTTAGGTTAGGTTAGGTTAGGTTAGGTTAGGTTAGGTTAGGTTAGGTTAGGTTAGGTTAGGTTAGGTTAGGTTAGGTTAGGTTAGGTTAGGTTAGGTTAGGTTAGGTTAGGTTAGGTTAGGTTAGGTTAGGTTAGGTTAGGTTAGGTTAGGTTAGGTTAGGTTAGGTTAGGTTAGGTTAGGTTAGGTTAGGTTAGGTTAGGTTAGGTTAGGTTAGGTTAGGTTAGGTTAGGTTAGGTTAGGTTAGGTTAGGTTAGGTTAGGTTAGGTTAGGTTAGGTTAGGTTAGGTTAGGTTAGGTTAGGTTAGGTTAGGTTAGGTTAGGTTAGGTTAGGTTAGGTTAGGTTAGGTTAGGTTAGGTTAGGTTAGGTTAGGTTAGGTTAGGTTAGGTTAGGTTAGGTTAGGTTAGGTTAGGTTAGGTTAGGTTAGGTTAGGTTAGGTTAGGTTAGGTTAGGTTAGGTTAGGTTAGGTTAGGTTAGGTTAGGTTAGGTTAGGTTAGGTTAGGTTAGGTTAGGTTAGGTTAGGTTAGGTTAGGTTAGGTTAGGTTAGGTTAGGTTAGGTTAGGTTAGGTTAGGTTAGGTTAGGTTAGGTTAGGTTAGGTTAGGTTAGGTTAGGTTAGGTTAGGTTAGGTTAGGTTAGGTTAGGTTAGGTTAGGTTAGGTTAGGTTAGGTTAGGTTAGGTTAGGTTAGGTTAGGTTAGGTTAGGTTAGGTTAGGTTAGGTTAGGTTAGGTTAGGTTAGGTTAGGTTAGGTTAGGTTAGGTTAGGTTAGGTTAGGTTAGGTTAGGTTAGGTTAGGTTAGGTTAGGTTAGGTTAGGTTAGGTTAGGTTAGGTTAGGTTAGGTTAGGTTAGGTTAGGTTAGGTTAGGTTAGGTTAGGTTAGGTTAGGTTAGGTTAGGTTAGGTTAGGTTAGGTTAGGTTAGGTTAGGTTAGGTTAGGTTAGGTTAGGTTAGGTTAGGTTAGGTTAGGTTAGGTTAGGTTAGGTTAGGTTAGGTTAGGTTAGGTTAGGTTAGGTTAGGTTAGGTTAGGTTAGGTTAGGTTAGGTTAGGTTAGGTTAGGTTAGGTTAGGTTAGGTTAGGTTAGGTTAGGTTAGGTTAGGTTAGGTTAGGTTAGGTTAGGTTAGGTTAGGTTAGGTTAGGTTAGGTTAGGTTAGGTTAGGTTAGGTTAGGTTAGGTTAGGTTAGGTTAGGTTAGGTTAGGTTAGGTTAGGTTAGGTTAGGTTAGGTTAGGTTAGGTTAGGTTAGGTTAGGTTAGGTTAGGTTAGGTTAGGTTAGGTTAGGTTAGGTTAGGTTAGGTTAGGTTAGGTTAGGTTAGGTTAGGTTAGGTTAGGTTAGGTTAGGTTAGGTTAGGTTAGGTTAGGTTAGGTTAGGTTAGGTTAGGTTAGGTTAGGTTAGGTTAGGTTAGGTTAGGTTAGGTTAGGTTAGGTTAGGTTAGGTTAGGTTAGGTTAGGTTAGGTTAGGTTAGGTTAGGTTAGGTTAGGTTAGGTTAGGTTAGGTTAGGTTAGGTTAGGTTAGGTTAGGTTAGGTTAGGTTAGGTTAGGTTAGGTTAGGTTAGGTTAGGTTAGGTTAGGTTAGGTTAGGTTAGGTTAGGTTAGGTTAGGTTAGGTTAGGTTAGGTTAGGTTAGGTTAGGTTAGGTTAGGTTAGGTTAGGTTAGGTTAGGTTAGGTTAGGTTAGGTTAGGTTAGGTTAGGTTAGGTTAGGTTAGGTTAGGTTAGGTTAGGTTAGGTTAGGTTAGGTTAGGTTAGGTTAGGTTAGGTTAGGTTAGGTTAGGTTAGGTTAGGTTAGGTTAGGTTAGGTTAGGTTAGGTTAGGTTAGGTTAGGTTAGGTTAGGTTAGGTTAGGTTAGGTTAGGTTAGGTTAGGTTAGGTTAGGTTAGGTTAGGTTAGGTTAGGTTAGGTTAGGTTAGGTTAGGTTAGGTTAGGTTAGGTTAGGTTAGGTTAGGTTAGGTTAGGTTAGGTTAGGTTAGGTTAGGTTAGGTTAGGTTAGGTTAGGTTAGGTTAGGTTAGGTTAGGTTAGGTTAGGTTAGGTTAGGTTAGGTTAGGTTAGGTTAGGTTAGGTTAGGTTAGGTTAGGTTAGGTTAGGTTAGGTTAGGTTAGGTTAGGTTAGGTTAGGTTAGGTTAGGTTAGGTTAGGTTAGGTTAGGTTAGGTTAGGTTAGGTTAGGTTAGGTTAGGTTAGGTTAGGTTAGGTTAGGTTAGGTTAGGTTAGGTTGGGGTGCTTTAGCGGTTGGCCTCCTCGTGGCGCACCCTGGGCAGGCCTACGGAATAATGCAATATGTATTCCCTGGACCTGGCGAACGGACCGTGGGGTAGGGGGGGTAGGGTTGCTGATTCTGATTGTCCCTCTGTTAGCAGAGGGCAATTCTGATAGGCTGGGGGCTCTGGGGGGGAATGAGTCTTCAACTGGTTGGCGCGTTCGGTTTTGGCTAGTTAGTCTTGCTGGACACGGCTTCGGCCTCCGTCAGCCAAACCCGTAAACCCAGCGATGGGAGCGGGGACCTTCGGGTCGCGAGGAAGAAAACCTCTCTAAAAAATTACCCCTAATCCCAAGGTTTTGGGGCTCGCCGAGGGGATGAGTGGCTGGGGGGGAATCCAGTCGCGAGGGCCTCACCCAATCTTAAGGTCATACCCGCCGACAAGATGAATGGCCGATGGGAGTTCGGTCGTAAGGGTAACCAAATCAAATAATTATGGCAATGGACAAACGAAAAGTAATAACTACCCAGGAGGGTCCCGGATCATCCGGGGAATCCCTCACCGAGACCAGTGTTTCATCGCATTCCGCGAATTTAATTTTGCGGGTGCCGTGCAATACTGGCCTCGGTCGCCCCATCGTATCTGGGGGGGCAACCAGTGCTTGCGGAGATGGAGGAGTAGAGATCTGCGGAATTGAGACCAGCTATGCCGGTGTTTCTGCGGATCCAGTAGAGACTAGGCGTGATACGACACGCAATATTAAGGAGAGGACAATCAGCACTCGAAGTGCTAGTGCAGGATCGTACAGCTCGCTGGACATGTCGAGGTGTGCATCAACAGAAAACTTAGACGGCATTAAAAATCGTACCCGATCTAAGAAACGGCTGTGGGCTGAATGCGAGGGTTCCACCAAAACGTGTGACCTGGACGCCAAAAAGGTGGATACCAGGACCCATGTGTGGGGCTCTCAAATGGGTCTTCAGGAGGCCCGTGACGCTGTTCGGCGTCACGAGTTTCTCAAGGACGATGTGGACATTGGTGAAGTTGAGCCGAGTGGCCGAAGAAACAGGTCGGCGCCGGCGGAGGACTCCCGGAATTCCGGTTCGATTAGGTCCAAAAGTGGGCCTGTCAATTCTGAGAGTCCGGAGTCACTGGACATGGCTGACACGTCACGCGTTTGTGATGTGCTTTCCCAGAATATGGAGAAGATGCGGCTGACCTTGGGTAAGTCCAGAAACCTTAATGGTAAGTGCAGAGGAACCCTTAACTCAGTTGCCGAATGCGTGGAGGAGGCGGTCAAGGTCCTGTTAAAGAGGACACAGTCAGAAGAGGTCCGAATTTTGAGGGCTGAAAACGCCAGGTTGGCAGGGGTGGTGAATAATCTCTCTGTGGAGATCGCCACGTTAAAAGAGATGATCACCTCTGCCAATATGGGGTCTTCTGGGAACATGGTGGTTCCGCCAGTCCGTCAGCCTGAGAAGAGCCTGACAGTTGAGGAGGAGATTGTCAGGCTCCGTAATATGTTTTCGGCTCGACTGGACAATATGGAAAGTCGATTGCCTCCGGAGCCAAGACTCCGCCCTCCGCTAGCTGCGGATACGAAAATTGCGGCGGCGGTGGCGGCAAAGACACAAAGAAAGGAGGTTGTGACGACGGCGAAGGAGAGACAAGTAGAGGCTCGGAAGATTCCGGAGGCCTCTGCTAGCCAGCCGCCAAAACGAAGTAAACCGGAGATAGTGGTCGCCGATCCGGCATCGGGAGGCTTGAAAAAGTCTAAAACAAAGAAAAAGAAAGCCGGAAAAAAGCCTGAAACGCGGACACAGCAGCGCCCTGAGCCCAGGTCTCTACCACCAGCCCCGGCCTCTATGAGCGAAGGCTGGAACGTGGTTGCTCGTAGAGGTCCGAAAGCTAAGGCAGGGAAGGTGGAGTCAGCGAAGCCCACGTCCATCCAAGCACAGCAGCGGCAGCCAAAACAAGTTGGTGGTGGTGGTAAAAATCTTAAAACCCCAAACTCCGCTGCTGTCGTGGTTACTCTGGATGAGGAGGGTGTGAAAAAAGGCCTCACGTATGGCGACATACTGGCCCGAGCTCGTCGAGGCATTCGAATTGACGACCTGGGGCTGGATGTCGGTATGCGACTGAAGAAGGCGGCGACTGGGGCCCGTAAATTTGAAATCTCCGGGCCCGAAAAGGCAGAAAAAGCGGTAGCTCTTGCAAGCCGGCTCAAGGACCTGTTTAAGGATGAGCCGGCGGTACGAGTGTCCACGCCCACAAAGTGTGCGGAGATTCGCGTTGTGGGTCTGGACGACTCGGCCGAAGAGGATGATGTCGCCATCGCCGTCGCGCGGATCGGGGGTTGTACCGCACAGGAAATCCAGTGCGGGGCGATCCGCAGGACAGGAAATGCCCTGGGCTCTCTCTGGCTCAGGGTCCCTGTCGCGGCGGCGAAAAAGGTGGTGGCGTCTGGCAGGCTGCTGGTAGGCTGGGTCTCGGCTCGGGTCCAGTTGCTCGAGACTCGCCCGCAGCGATGTTTTAGGTGCCTTGAAAAGGGGCACCTAAGGGCCGAATGTTCGTCGGCCGTTGACCGCAGCGGCGAGTGTTATCGCTGCGGTCAAAATGGCCACAAGGCCCGATCCTGCTCGGTAGCTCCGCATTGTGGGAGCTGCGAACGAGCGGGATTAAAGGCCGACCATCGGGCGGGGACCGGACAGTGTAAGGCACCGTCCGCTCCAAAAAGGAGGGGAAGGGGGGGTGATGGCCCGAGGGTCCCCTCGCCACCTGCCGCCGACCCGGCTCAGCCCACCACGAGCCGGGCTATGGAGGATCCGATGGAGGTCGCTAATTGATGGCCTCCATAAGATTCCTCCAGGCGAATATCATGCGCTCCGGCAGGGCCCAGGACCTTATCTTCCAGACCTTGGCCGAGCGCATGGTGCACGTGGCTGTGGTCTCCGAACCCCTCTTCGTTCCGTCTGGCGAGGAGTGGGTCGGAGACCGTGTGGGAGATGTGGCCATCGCGTCCAGGGCTGCAGTTGGTTCCCCAGCTCTGGAGCGCGTGGTGAGGGGGCGCGGGTACGTCTCCGCAAAGATTGGAGACGTATTCGTCATCGGGGCGTATTTTTCACCAAACAGACCGTTCTCCGACTTCGAACTCTTTATGGCTGAAGTCGGAGACTTGGTGAATAGGTTACGCCCCGGCAAGGTGGTCCTGGCCGGTGACCTCAACGCCAAATCCGCCGCGTGGGGGTCTCCGGTCACGGACGTAAGAGGGAGGTTTCTGGACGGTTGGTTGGCCTCGACTGGGATGGCCGTCATGAACCGAGGGACGGCTGACACATGTGTGCGATGGAATGGCGGCTCCAAAGTCGACGTTACCTTTGTCGACGCCGCCATGTCACCATGTGTCAGAAATTGGGAGGTAATTGTGGGTGCGGAGTCACTCTCGGACCATCGATATATATGGTTCGAGGTGGCCGCACGCCATACTCCCATTTCCCCTCAGTCGGGAAGAGATGATGGCCCTCGGTGGTCCGTCAGAAAAATGGATCCCGAGTTCCTTGTCGAGGCCGCAATCGTCCAGGCGTGGGCCGCTGGGCCCACGGGTGGGGAGGTTGCCGAGGAGGTCGAGGACCTCCAGCGGCGGATGTCGCTCATCTGCGACGCCAGCATGCCGAGGGTGCGATGCACAGGGCCGGCACGCGGGGTATACTGGTGGTCGGAGGAGCTGGCGCAGCTGCGTGACCAGTGCAGAGCTGTGCGCTACCAGTTATCCCGCCACAGGCGTCGTAGGCGACGCGACGTCGAAGAGGAGAGGCGCCGTTACGAGGCCTATAGTGCTGCCCGCGCTACTTTGCGGGCGGCCATCGCCGAGGCTAAGGACAGGGCCCACAAGGAGATGGCCGAGGAGCTCAATCGGGATCCGTGGGGGAGGCCGTACAAAGCGGCGCGGAAGAAGCTTCGCGCCCGCGCTCCCCCCCTCACCGAGAGCCTTCGGCCGGATTTCCTCGAATCCGTGGTGGAGACCCTGTTCCCGCAAGCGGCCGAGGTGGTTCCGCCTCGTATGGCGCCTCCGGAGGAGGAGGACGGCACTGTATCAGGTGCGCCGGGGGTGTCGGAGTGGGAGTTGGCCGGGGCGGTGAGTCGCATGAAGGCGAAAAATACCGCCCCTGGCCCCGACGGCATCCCTGGGCGCGCCTGGTCACTTGCTCTGGGTCCGTTGGAGTCTGGACTCAGGGCGACGTTCAGTGCCTGCCTCGAGCAGGGCCTCTTTCCCCGTAGGTGGAAAACGGGGAGACTGGTCCTGCTAAGGAAGGAGGGTAGACCGGCCGATACACCCTCCGCGTATCGGCCTATCGTTTTGCTGGACGAGGTGGGGAAGCTGCTCGAACGAATAATAGCTTCCCGCATAGTCCAGCACCTCCAGGAGGTAGGGCCCGACCTCAGTCGTCTCCAGTGCGGATTCCGCCAGGGCAAGTCCACCCTCGACTGTATCGAGGGTGTGAGACTTCTGGCGGAGGAGGCGACAACCCGGCACGAGGTGGTGTTGGCGGTGTCGTTGGACATCGCTAACGCATTCAACACCTTGCCCTGGGGGGTGATTAAGGAGGCCCTACGCTTCCACCGCATCCCCATGTACCTGCAGCGTGTGGTCAGTGACTATCTGGCTGACCGCGCTGTCAGGTACCCGACGGCTGGGGGTGCGTGGAAGGAGCGGAGGATGTCGTGCGGTGTTCCACAGGGGTCGGTTCTTGGCCCCCTCCTGTGGAACATCGGATACGACTGGGTGCTGCGTGGGCAAATGCTTCCGGGGGTGCGTCTGTTCTGTTACGCAGACGACACCCTCGTGACTGCCCGCGCGAGCACCCACCGGGAGGCCCGAGTGCTGGCGACCGCGGCCACGGCTCACGTTGTGGCCCGGATTCGCCGGTTGGGACTGGGGGTGGCCTTGGAGAAATCCGAGGCCATTTGCTTCCACAGGCCTCGGATGGCGCCCCCAGTGGGCTCCCGGTTGGTGGTGGGCGGGACGTCCATCGAAATCTCGGGTACTCTACGGTACCTGGGATTGCTCCTCGACAGCCGATGGACGTTCGAGGCCCACTTCCGGCGGCTCGCCCCCAAGCTAACGGCAACCGCCGGAGCCCTGAGCAGGCTCCTCCCGAATTTGGGGGGGCCTAATGCAGGCTGCCGGCGCCTTTATGCCGGAGTGGTCCGCTCTATGGCCCTGTACGGCGCTCCCGTGTGGGCGGAGCGGCTGACCGCGGTGTCCCTGCCTCTGCTGCGGGGAGCGCAGAGGATCATGGCGGTCAGACTCGTGCGGGGCTACCGGACCATCTCCGGCGAGGTGGCCTGCGCCTTGGCTGGGTCCCCTCCCTGGGACCTGGAGGCCAAGGTGCTCGCTCAGGCCTACCGCCGCAGAGTTGAAGCCCGTTCATCGGGGGGAGACTCGGCGGTGGTAGAGGTGGATTGGCGGAGGGAAGCTCAGGAGGAGCTCCTCCGCCAATGGAGGCGGCGGCTGGAATCGCCCAGTGCAGGAGGCTGGACGATTTCGGCCATCCAGCCCATTCTCCAGGGCTGGGTCGCCAGGAGGCATGGGGTCCTCACCTTCCGCCTGACACAGATGCTTTCCGGACATGGTTGCTTCGGGAGGTATCTGTGGCGGGTGGCCGGGCGCGAAGCGTCCGGTGAGTGCCACGAGTGCGGCGCCGATTCCGACACGGCGCTGCACACGCTCGCGGACTGTCCAGCTTGGGCGGTTCAGCGGGCGGAGCTCGTGGCACAGGTGGGACGCGACCTCTCCTTGCCCACTGTGGTTCGCGCCATGGTGGACAGGGAGAGGTCGTGGGCAGCGATGGCCTCCTTCTGCGAGCACGTCATTTCGCAGAAGGAGGCGGCGGAGCGGATCCGGGAAGTCGAGTCTCGGGATCCGATCCGCCGCAGGCGAGCCGGGCGCAGGCGGTTCGTCCAAGACCATCGCATGCCGCCCTAACGGGGACCTTCTGGGCGATCCGAACGGGGTTAATCGGACGCCCTCCTTACAAGGTCCCCGAGGCGGTCGATGCATCTGGTGCTCCCGACGCATCGTCCAGCGGAGGGAGGGGCCACTTTTAGAGAGGCCCCGACCCAGAGGTGGCGCACTCTGGGGTTCAGAGTTGCTGCTGGCGGGAGTGGGGTCAAATAAGGCACCCTGCTCTCGCCACCAGCAGCGTGGTGGAGCATACAGGTTGTTTTAGTCGGTGCGAGTCCGACATAACCACCGATCGTCCCCGTCGGTCGGTGGTACCCATAAGGGGTTTTTTCCTGTATAAAAAAAAAAAAAAAAAAAAAGGTTAGGTTAGGTTAGGTTAGGTTAGGTTAGGTTAGGTTAGGTTAGGTTAGGTTAGGTTAGGTTAGGTTAGGTTAGGTTAGGTTAGGTTAGGTTAGGTTAGGTTAGGTTAGGTTAGGTTAGGTTAGGTTAGGTTAGGTTAGGTTAGGTTAGGTTAGGTTAGGTTAGGTTAGGTTAGGTTAGGTTAGGTTAGGTTAGGTTAGGTTAGGTTAGGTTAGGTTAGGTTAGGTTAGGTTAGGTTAGGTTAGGTTAGGTTAGGTTAGGTTAGGTTAGGTTAGGTTAGGTTAGGTTAGGTTAGGTTAGGTTAGGTTAGGTTAGGTTAGGTTAGGTTAGGTTAGGTTAGGTTAGGTTAGGTTAGGTTAGGTTAGGTTAGGTTAGGTTAGGTTAGGTTAGGTTAGGTTAGGTTAGGTTAGGTTAGGTTAGGTTAGGTTAGGTTAGGTTAGGTTAGGTTAGGTTAGGTTAGGTTAGGTTAGGTTAGGTTAGGTTAGGTTAGGTTAGGTTAGGTTAGGTTAGGTTAGGTTAGGTTAGGTTAGGTTAGGTTAGGTTAGGTTAGGTTAGGTTAGGTTAGGTTAGGTTAGGTTAGGTTAGGTTAGGTTAGGTTAGGTTAGGTTAGGTTAGGTTAGGTTAGGTTAGGTTAGGTTAGGTTAG